>CM062938.1:37428307-37430180 GCA_031878705.1 Tapirus indicus | reverse complement strand
ACTTAACTTTAACTTTAACTTTAACTTTAACTTTAACTTTAACTTTAACTTTAACTTTAACTTTAACTTTAACTTTAACTTTTAACTTTAACTTTAACTTTAACTTTAACTTTAACTTTAACTTTAACTTTAACTTTTAACTTTAACTTTAACTTTAACTTTAACTTTAACGTTAACTTTAACTTTAACTTTAACTTTAACTTTAACTTTAACTTTAACTTTAACTTTAACTTTAACTTTAACTTTAACTTTAACTTTAACTGTAACTTTAACTTTAACTTTAACTTTAACTTTAACTTTAACTTTAACTTTAACTTTAACTTTAACTTTAACTTTAACTTTAACTTTAACTTTAACTTTAACTTTAACTTTACTTAACTTTAACTTTAACTTTAACTTTAACTTTAACTGTTAACTTTAACTTTAACTTTAACTTTAACTTTAACTTTAACTTTAACTTTAACTTTAACTTTAACTTGTAACTTTAACTTTTAACTGTAACTTTAACTTTAACTTTAACTTTTAACTTTAACTTTAACTTTAACTTTTAACTTTAACTTTAACGTTAACTTTAACTTTAACTTGAACTTTAACTTTAACTTTAACTTTAACTTAACTTTAACTTAACTTTAACTTTAACTTTAACTTTAACTTTAACTTTAACTTTAACTTTAACTTTAACTTTAACTTTAACTTTAACTTTAACTTTAACTTTAACTTTAACTTTAACTTTAACTTTTAACTTTAACTTTAACTTTAACTTTAACTTTAACTTTAACTTCACTTTAACTTAACTTTAACTTAACTTACTACCCCCCCCCCCCTCTTCTTCTGCTGTCCCCTCTCTCTCCCTCTAACTAGTTAACCCTCCACCCCCCTCCCACACCCCCACCCCACCCCCACCCCCACCCCACCCCCACCCCCACCCCCTCCCCCACCCCCACCCCCACCCCTCACCCCCACCCCCACCCCCCCCCACCCCCACCCCCTCCCCCACCCCCACCCCACCCCCACCCCCACCCCCACCCCTCCCCCTCCCCCACCCCCACCCCCACCCCCACCCCCCACCCCCTCCCCCACCCCCACCCCACCCTCCCCCACCCCCACCCCTCCCCCTCCCCCACCCCCACCCCACCCCACCCCTCCCCCACCCCACCCCCACCCCCACCCCCACCCCCTCCCCCACCCCCTCCCCACCCCACCCCCACCCCCACCCCCACCCCACCCCCACCCCCTCCCCCACCCCCACCCCCACCCCCACCCCCACCCCCACCCCCACCCCCACCCCCACCCCCACCCCCACCCCCACCCCCTCCCCCACCCCCACCCCTCACCCCCACCCCCACCCCCACCCCCACCCCCTCCCCCACCCCACCCCCACCCCACCCCCACCCCACCCCCACCCCCTCCCCCACCCCCACCCCCACCCCCACCCCCACCCCCACCCCCACCCCACCCCCACCCCCACCCCTCCCCCTCCCCCACCCCCACCCCTCCCCACCCCCACCCCCACCCCACCCCCTCCCCACCCCCTCCCCCACCCCACCCCCACCCCTCACCCACCCCCACCCCCACCCCCACCCCCACCCCCACCCCCACCCCCACCCCACCCCCACCCCCACCCCCACCCCTCCCCTCCCCACCCCCACCCCCTCCCCCACCCCTCCCCACCCCCACCCCACCCCCACCCCCACCCCCACCCCCACCCCACCCCCACCCCCTCCCCACCCCCTCCCCCAACCCCACCCCCACCCCTCCCCACCCCCACCCCCACCCCCACCCCCACCCCCACCCCCACCCCCTCACCCACCCCACCCCCACCCCCCCCACCCCCACCCCCACCCCCCACCCCCTCCCCACCCCCACCCCCACC